>JACEFO010002709.1:0-21713 GCA_015342445.1 Digitaria exilis
TGGTCTTCTAGCATGAGGGGTGCAGCCATATTTATTTGGAGGAAACCCCCTACCGCCTTGTCCATAGCAAGCTGTGGAACTAATAGATGTGTACCTCCTCAAGTACTAATGGGCTTTCCTCTTTAGTTAGCCCATTTAGTAACTTAATCCCTAAAAGGATCAATTATTCTTTGGGGCTCCGTTTTCCATACTATTGTGATTGCCTCTTGGGGCATTCTCCAACAGTCTTCCACTTGCCACTAGAGACATCTCATAAGTCAAAACTTTAACATTCCAAACCCTTAAGTGTGTGACCCTATGGGTTTCATGCACACATAGAACATGGCTCGAGTATCCTCGAACCAATAGTGATAGCGGTCTCTAGCAGACGTGTAACTCCTATGTGTACATAAAGATCATATCAGACGAACCACCACAAAACTCATATACATGCTATTCCTTTTGCACACGATATTTGGTCTAGCTCCTAAGCTGACCTCTCCTTTCTCGATACTGTGATTTCGGAATCCAATGATAGGTTAACTCTTTAACCTTAGCACGGCCATGCATTTCTTTATCCGATCACTCGAGGGCCCCAGAGATATCTCTCTTCAATCAGAGAGGGGCAAATCCCATCTTAATTGACCATGCCTCACAGCATGCTGCATGGACAAACCCAAAAAACTACCTTTGTGACTACCCAGTAACGGAAGTAGTGTTTGATAGCTCCTAAGTAAGTCGGTTCACATCTTGAGTACATACGACATCTCAGGGTCTAAGGACAAAGCGTACATGTTGTGTAAAGAGAGAACAATATTACAAATCTCACGTTTGGGTCAGTCCAAGCCCCATGTCAAACATGTGCCCACATTATTAGTTTGACATCTCCATGTCATGACTTGTGAAACATAGTCATCAACTAATACATGTGCTAGTTGTCAACTCCAACTAGGGACAACTTTAGAATAACCATACAAGTAAAGAGTTTCACAAACAATTCACGTAATTGCTAATCAATACAAGTTGCCTTTTCATGGAAATTCAATAAACAAATAACATATCATGGATATAAAATATGATCATCTCTATGATCTTCCACTACACTAGACTCAGTCTAGAAGATATCTAATACCCATAGCTCTAGTGTGTGCCTCATGCTTAGGCTGTGGGAAGAGGTTTTTGTCAACGGATCAGCAATATTCAAATCCGTATGTATTTTGCATAACTTGTCTCACTCCGTCCAACGAAATATCGAATAAGATGAAACTTCCGAAGTACATGTCTATTTTTCTAGTGATTCCTTGGCTCCTTAGCTTGCGCAATAGCCCCATTGTTGTCACAATAAAGATTCAACGGGTTAGACGCATTTGGAAATACGCCAAGCTTGATGAGGAACTTCCTCAGCCAAACACCTTCCTTTCCAGCTTCAAAAGCTGCAAATGTACTCGTCTTCTGTTGTAGAATCGGCCACAGTCTCCTGCTTAGAACTTTTCCAGCTAACAGCACCACCATTTATCGTAAAAACAAAACCTGATTGCGACTTTAAATCATCTTTGTCGGTTTCAAAGCTAGCATCGGTGTAACCAGTTACAACGAGCTCGTCCTCACCTCCATAGACTAGGAACAATTCTTTAGTCCTTCTAAAGTACTTAAGAATGCTTTTCACCAATGTCCAGTGTTTTTCACCTGGATCAGATTGGTACATGCTCGCAACACTTAGAGCAAATGAGACATCTGGGCGGGTACTTATCATGGCATACATGATAGATCCAATTGCTGAAGCATATGGGACCTTACTCATGCGCTCCCACTCATCAGCCGTCGAAGGACACTGAGTCTTGCTAAGGTGCATTCCATGTGACATAGGCAAGAACCCTTTCTTGGATTGTTCCATGCTGAACTGCTTCAACACAGTGTCAATATAAGTGTCTTGGCTTAATGCTATAAGCCTCTTTGATCTATCTCTATAGATCCTTATACCCAGAATATATGTTGCTTCCTCTAAGTCCTTCATAGAAAAAACTATTTTTCAGTGAAGTCTTTACGGATTCCAACATAGGAATATCATTCCCAATCAATAATATGTCATCCACATATAAGACTAGGAATGCAACAGAGCTCCCACTTTCCTTCTTGTAAACACAAGCCTCTTCTTTATTTTGACGAAAGCCAAACCCTTTGACTACTTCGTCAAAACGAACATTCCAACTCCGAGATGCTTGGCTTCTGTGACATCTCTGATGTCAAATTAACTAAAAAGTGCATTTAAGATTAAATGCAACAGAGATTTAAGGTTGGAATTCAAAAATCTCTCGAAATTCACCAAAATTCAAACTTAAACTCCAAAAAAACAGGGATTAATTGGCACCCAACCGAAAACTCGAGATTTTTGTACTAAACTTGAAAATCTCCCAAAATAAAAGTTGTTTGGCATAAAAATTAAACCCTAGTCACTGTTTGGAATTTTTGAAAATTTTGCGGTTTAGACCCTCAAAAACTCAAATTACCGGTTTTGGCACATTTCTGTTTTTGGGCTTTTTGAGCTTGAAAAACTTTCGAATTTCAAGTTCATCCCAAAAAGGAAGTTGTGTCCCCATCTTTCAATCTACAACTTTTATTTTTGCACTTTTTCAAGTTCAGTTCAAAATTTTGGTGAAAATTTGAATTCAAAACCCGGCGCTCCCGGGCCGTGAACAGTGCCCCTGGCGCGCGCCGCGGCGGCCAGAGCTCGGCCGCACGCGGCCGGCGCGCGGCTCAGGCGGCGCTGACGCGCCAAGGCGCGGCGGAGCGTGGCGCTCGTCGTTCTAGCGCTGTCCGACCACTGTGGAGCCGTCGAGTCGCCGCCGTCGCCTCCCTCCTCCTCGCGCCGCGGACGCCTCATGGCGTCGCGCGCGTCGCGGTCGCGCCGCGCGCGAGCGCGCTGCGCTGGCGCTCTGCTGGCGCTAGGAGCCGCCCACATCGCGCCAAAAACCGTGAGGAAGATCCCCACTTCAACACGCCGCGATCCCCCTCGCCTGCAGCGCCCTCCCCACTCGCGCCGAGCTCACTGTGCGGCCATGGCGGGTCGCGTCGAGCATTAACGCGCTCGCGCGCTCCCGAGGCAATGCCGCACTCCCCTCGCGCACTCGAGCACCCCACTGAGCTCCCCACTCACTCCACTCGCTCGCTCAAGCCTCCAGAGAACCCACTCGCGCACTCCCCCTCCTTCTTCTTCCCTCGCGACGCGCAAGCCGAGCTTGACTCGTTCGTGAAATTCGTCGCGCACACGCAGCCATTCCAAATCCACTCCGCACAGAGCTAGACCAATCCCCTAGCTCCATTTCCCCCAACTTTCCCCAACACATTGCCCACTCCCCGGCTTGAATTTTCCGATTCCCCCAAATCGGGTTTTCCGGCCGTCGAACCACCTCACCGTCGAGACCCTACTCCGAGCCATCCCCGAGCTTCCCCGAGCACGGCACAGCTTCCCCAAGCCCTGCTGAAAGCTCACGACCCCTCAGCCCTTCCTCGAGCGACTCCGAGCTCGCCGCGTAGATCCCGCAGAGGCCGCGCCGCCACCTCCTCGTCGCCGGCGTTGACTCCGGCAACCCCCGACCTCCCAACCGTGCTCAAACGACTCGTGGTGAGCCAAAGACCATTTCCCCCCACTTCCCCGAGCCCAGTTCGCCGTGGTTTGCCCGGCGCAACTCCGGCGAGGTCCCAGGGACCTTTCTCATCTTCTTCCTTTGTCCAGGACCTCTGCGCAAAAACCAGGGGCTTCTTCGCGAAAGTTTGAAAGTTCTAGGGTTCTCGGTGAAAATAGATTCTTACCCTAGATTTGATTTTTCCCGAACTTGTAAAATCGATTAAAAATCGTAGAAAATCAGAAAAATATGCAAAAATACTCTCTGGAATCGTTAGAGTCTTAAACTTACAATCTCTATTAGACATGGTATGCTTTTGGTGAATGTTGTTGAATTAAAAATCAAACTGTGAAAACCTAAAGTTGTGCACCATTTCAAATCCAGAGCTCGCTGGGTTGAGCTTTTGGATATGTGTTTAGTAGTGGTTTTGGACAGCTTGTGTCCAAAGGAGACTCAAAAATATGATGTGTAGCTCTAGTTATAGATTTAAATGTGTTTTCTGACTTTCTGCAGTAAAGAAATTGTTAAAAATAATTTGTGCAGGCGAAAAATCATCATTTTGCTCCTGAGAACTTAAAACTTGTTAACACACATGTTAAAAATGAGAAACTTAATTTTTGCTCTGTTTAGAATGGCAAATAATTAAATATGTGTTTTTGGATAGAAAAATAATGAGGACTACCCAAGGGTTATTTTGAGCCACCACTTGGCCAGAGCCCTCCTCATGATATTGCTTAGCCTTGGTAGGAAGATCTCCTGAAATAGATGAAATTTCAATTTATTTATGCCTTTAATTCACTTCCTGCAGCTAGCTGTTTATAGATTTTTAATAAATTATGTGTAACTCGAAATTAGCTAAATTTTGGAGTGAGCTTAGCTCTTATACTCCAGTAGCTGTCATAAAGTTTATGGCTAAAATTGATGAACAGAAATGAGAAACAAAAATTGGGAAAGAATCTAGGTGGAAATGAAATGTATTAAATGAATAAACCTTTTTGAGTAATTAATTGAAATAAAATGGTTAGAATCTGAAATTCAGAAACAGCCACCCTAACTTTGTGAAGAAATAAATAAAATTCTTTATATATGTACACAATCACCATCGAATTCAACTAAAACCTTTTTCACACCGACACCTTGCTTTGGTGGAGAAAATGCAAATATCTAAGTATGTCTAGGTGAATATGGCCTTCAAGGCCCTAGTCTTAGCATCAAAAGGGCAGCCGCCTTAAAATTATGCATATCATGTAGAAGGCGTTCTACCGGACGGCGACTACACCCTCGTCCCCGCAGAAGAGGAGCAAGTCCCGGAGCCCGACGCCGGTGCAGACGTGATCAACACAGGAGCTAACCCCCAGCCCGAGCAGGAAGGCAAGCCCCGGAGCATGACCTAACATTTCTAAATATTGCACTTTGAATTCTTTATGTTCGTGCATTTACGTTTCTAGGAGTTGATTGAATACCATAGCTGCAATAGTTTCCTAGTACCTATGACTTGCAATACTAGTATGAAAGGATCGATAGAGCATTGCTATAGGTTCGTTACAAGTCGAGTGAATTTCCTGTCACTCGCGAGACATAGGAATTTGTTTGTCTTTACTTATGTTGAAATCATAAGGGATTGACGGGCGGGATGATAGATGTAGATCTCCCGTCCGTGTATTGATAATTGTTTAAGGTTCGAAATGTGTGGTAGAGTGTGTCAAGTTTTTGAACGTACCACATACATGCGGTATATGGGAGCCGGTAAGCCGGTACCAGATTGAAGCAGCTAGGGCGATAGCCATCTCTCCTTGGAAACTTTGTTTTCCCTTGCCGTACACTCGTGGATGTATGCGTGATGCTGTGAGGTGAAGCAGTAAACCTTCATCCTAAGGAAGGGACCCGGTTCCGAATTGTGGATTAAATGGGAAAGGTTGGAAATGCTTGTACCTTTTATCGCAAGCAGAGTATCCGTGTGTGTTGGGTTTCCCCTGGCCAGGTAGCACAAATTCGGTTCGAACTGTCCGCTTCTCGCGGTTAATGAGACTGCTTGACCGCCTTGCTACATCGAGTAATAAGTGGAATTATGAGATTATGAATTTGTTCTATGAATTAAATTTGTATTGCTCCACCTGTATGCTTAGAAGAGGATGCTAATCTAGAATGGTTAAATTACTAGAATATGAAGCTAAAACTTGAAAGCAAGGATCTACTTTAGTTGCTTTTTGGCAAACAAACCCACCAGCCAAAAGCCTTTCATTGTCTAGATGTCGGTGATGTAGTTTCAACCCGACGGGGTAAGCCTTGCTGAGTATTAGTATACTCAGCCTTGCTTGTGGCAATATTTTACAGGTTTAATCTTGGGATGTGGATGCTATGACTTGGCCTGCCCAGGTTCCACCTGGCTGGCACATCGAATGGGTCCCGTCCTCTGCCGAGGATCGGGAGGAGTAGCTTCGTGGCAGGCTTCATCACGAAGTTACTGTTCCGTCGTTAGGTTATTTACTTCCGCTGCAATGAAACTCTAATTTCAGTTGTTATGAACTTTTATTTTCCGCTGCAAAACTTTATACTCTGATTTTTAAATTTGAACTCGGTTTGTAATAACTACTTTACCTATGTGTGTAATTTAATTTGTGGAATGTTGTAATCTCTGGAACTCACCTTCGTGTGGGTCTGCCGCTGTTACGATCTAGTTAAGTACGTGGTTTAATCGGGTTTAATCCGACGGCGCTCCAGCTTATTCCGGATTAAGTGCCTGACTACGTGATTTAGTGGTCTGAGGGTACTTAACTTGGAATAATTTCGGAGTGGTCCGCCACAGCTGGCATCAGAGCCGAAGCAGCAGCCCGGAGAGAGCAACAAACCTTAATAAACAAATTTTTGAATAAAATTGCCAATTCGTACTTCCGATGCGCTTTGCAAAGGAAGGGTATTATAGGACCGCTAAGGATGTTACCTAGAGCGTGAAGCCTATGTGGGTTAAGGGATCACGATATGATAGGTGGCAAATAGTATATTATACTGACTTCCAGCACATTTCATTCTGTCATTTACTTTCCGCAATGGTGGGCGCAAGGTACGGCGATTGCTGTAACGTACCACGGCACTATATGAAAATATAGTGGCGGCACATAGTTAATACGCTGTGATGGCGTATGAAACTAGAATAGGATGGTGGGCGCAAGGTACGGCGATTGCTGTAGCGTACCACGTCATCATATGCAAATATGATGGCGGCACATAGTCAATACGCTATTTCAATAGCGTATGAAACTGTCAATATGTTGCCTCGGTGACATATGAACATTGCCCGTTCAATGTTAAACGTTCGGGTGCCACCTCTATAGTGGGTGGTAATGAATGGAGACGCTTTCGTGAGTGCTGGCACGAAAGGTTGATTATACATGCTCTGGGATGAGTTTTTTCTGCAGGTACACTAACCGCGAACCCGTATGTTGAACGGTTAGAGAATTCCGACTAGCTAATATAGAGAGAGACGGATATTGCCTAGCCACCGGCACTAACTTCGTAAGCCAAAAGTTATTGGCATGTGTGTTTGTGAGATCGAATAGGCCGCTCATGCATTGCATTCTCACTGAATTAATCTCAAATTTAATTTTTGACCAAATTGAACCGCCGTTCAAAGAAACTGAAATCAAAACTCAAAACCCCGCCAAGAACAGTCTGTTTGCACCCTTAATTCGAAATCGAAAACGTGGTCAAATGAAAAGTGTTCAACATGAAAGTTGTCATGAATGTTATAAAGTACATGTTGGAGAAATTTCAACGAAAATGGATCAGTAAAACTGGAGTTATGCTAAAAATGGTAACCCCCTGTCTGCTGGAATTCCTGGGACAGTGAGAAAGAAGTTGAATTTTACACCATCTTAATGACAGTTTCTGCCCGAACCTCCAACATTGAAACTTGTTAGGAAATACTTAAACTAAGTTCTGGCCAAATTTGAGAATTTTGAGCTTACAGATTTCGAGTTTTGTAATTTTTACCACCCTTACACAGAATCTGTTTTGTTTTGGCGCTAACCGTTCTCACCCTTGCCCCGTTTCTTTTGGTTCAGATGGCCTCCAACGCTGGACCTGGCTAGCTACCCCAACGACGTGTCCTTCTCTAACTGTCTGGATGGGAAGGATTCCCCAGTATCCTGTGGTCGGTTCTTCAGGCTATGGACTACCCGACGCCGCCGCCAGTACGAGAGGACGATCATCCGGGAGAGAGGTGTGGTTCGCTCCCGCGTGCGGTTGGTGGTTGTACCGCCACCCGCCGTGTCCTAGCTCTCCCACCTGGACGGTGGAAGTGCACGGGCACCACATGGAGACCACGTGTGAGCTAGCTGCCATGAACGCATCAGCTCCTTTGTTACCCAGAACCAGGAGTTAGTGGAGCATCAGTTACTTGGTTTGTTTCCGCCGACTCAGCCGGACGACCCTCATTGGATGAGACGTTACTTGAGTTCCCCTCTGAGGATGGCGGAGAGCCCCGTCGCAGCAGCCGCCTTGATATGAGGTGGATACGGGCATACCACAGGTTGCAGGCACTTTCTTAGTCGGTCACAGAGCGAGTTGCTCCGCATGGCTATGGACATGTCCACTCGCGCCCGTGACCTAGGGGTTGAGAGGACCTCTTTGTCCATAGAGGTGACTACTAGGGATGCTATGATTGCTGACCTAGAGAGGCAGCTCAATGACCTTCAGATTGCTCACAACAAACACCCAGAACGAGTTAGCCCAGACTAGGGACGAACTTGAGGAGTACATGGCACTTTGCAGCATGCCAACGCCATGCTGCTGCCCACGACGCTCAGCACCTCTTTGATGAGCAAGGAGGGGACATAGATGGTGAAGGAGAGGCCCCCGACTCCGACATGGACACCGAGGACGACATGCCTCCCTTCCCGCCCCACCTTCCCCCATGGGCAGCGAGGCTACCGCTAACAACTTGGATGACTTTTAGAGTGGTAGTGGCAATGACTCCTCCGCTAGGCCTAGAATTTTGGCTTCATGATGTAATAGGCTAGATGGAGTTGAGCTCCTCATGTTAACTTTTGTGACACTGTAACTTAATGGTCTGAAACTTGATGTTGGTGTAAGGGCTGTATTGAAAACATTCTGCAGTTTCCCTTTTGTTTTAATTATTCGTGGTTCTTCCTTTCATTTCTGGACTGTGATGTGAACTAGAAAGTTGTTTGGAATTTGTCAAACTAAATGATCACCAAATTGCGACCTCATTGGTTAAGCGAAATAAAATTGGCGATTAAAACACTTACAGCTCGGCCTGCTGAAAGACAGCAAACGCAGAGAGCTGAGAATTGAATTTTTCGGCTTAGTACCAGTCCGAATTTGAATTTGAGCCCAACATGAAAGTTGTTAGAGCATGAAATTTCGAGGCTACTGACCGAACGGGAGCTTATGACTTGTTTCCTGTTGGGAGATATGAATTTTCTCCCAAGACTGCGTGCTGATTGTCACTCCGCGCAGTATACTTCAAATGTTGTCACATTCTACCTGTCATTTATTATGCAAGTTTATGAAATGTGGCTAATTATAAGTCCCTACTGCAGATGGCAATCAACCCGCAGCGGTCACGACGCTAGCGGCTCCAATGCTAACCAGCAGGGGCCTGAGGGGCAGCAACAATCACCGCCACCTCCTCCACCGCAGCAACCTCCGACGTGGCAACAGCTCTACGCCACGCAAACGGAGATTCTCCGGAACCTGCAGCATCAGCAACAGATGATTGCAGCAGCAAATGCTGCAGCAGGGAGGACAACGGGCCCCTCAGCCTCAGGTGGCCCGGTACGAGGATTTTCTGGCGACGCACCCGCCGATTTTCTCTCGTGCCGACGAGCCTTTGGAGGCCGACACATGGATTCGAGCTATTGAGTCCAAGTTCACCATACTGGCCACGCCTTGCACCGCCAACCGCAAGGTCGTGTTCGCGGCGCAGCAGCTCCGCGGCCCAGCTCTCCTCTGGTGGGAGAACTACCTGGCCCTGCAGCAGGAGGGTCACGTAGTCGGAGTGGGATGAGTTCAAGGCTGCTTTCAAAGCTCATCACATTCCGGCCGGTCTGGTGGGAAAGAAAGCTGAATGAGTTTCTGGCGCTGACCCAAGGTACTCGCACGGTGCTGCAGTACGCCCAGGCCTTCAACGGTCTGTGCCCTTATGCCGGTCACCATGCTGACTCCGACGAGAAGAAGCTTGAAAGGTTCCGCCGTGGCCTGAACACTAAGCTGAAGGCGCAGTTGGCCACTACCCGTGCTCCCACGTACGTGATCTTGTCAACCTCGCCATTGCTCAAGAAGACGCCAATACGGTGCACAAGGCGGAGAAGAAGAGGAAGACTCCCGCTGGACCGTCTAGCTCGCAGCCCCAGAGGTTCCGCCTGGTTCCCCCGGCTCCACAGCAGGGACAAGTCCAGGGCACCTCAGGGAGGTGGTTGGGTTGCTAGGCCGCCCCAGCCTAACGGGCCTCGTTTCCCTCCACCGCCGCAGCAGCAAGCACCCAGGCAGAATACACCGCAGCCAGCTCGTCCTGGAGCCGGCTATCAGTGCTTCAAGTGCGGAAGCAAGGGATCACTTTATCAAGGACTGCCCACAGAACAGACAGCAGAACCAGCGCCCTGGGAATCAACAAGGCAAGGGCAAGCAGCAGCAGCGAGTGCAAGTCCGCCAAGGACGGCTCAACTACACCAACTTGGCTGACTTACCCGAGGGAGCCCCAGACATGACTGGTATTTCCCTATCTGCACTCAACCTGCTGTGATATTATTTGATTCCGGAGCAACGCATAGTTTTATAAGCACAAGATTCCATGTGAAATGCGGATTAAAATCATACCATACCAAATCCTCCTATGTGATATCAACTGCGGGAGGCAAATTGCATTCCAACCAAGTCACCCCACAAAGTTCCAATCAGGCTAGGAAGTAAAACATTCCCTACTGATTTGATTCTACTTGGTATGGAAGGGATTGACATTGTGCTAGGAGCCAATTGGATGACTCAGCACAAGGTTGTCCTAGATGTGGCGGAACGAGTGGTTGAGATAAACTCGCCTACGCATGGCCCGAGTGTGCTATATCTGCCACAACGGACTTGCGTTGATGCGTGTGCTTATTCTATGGTCGAAACCCAGTTAAAGGACATTCCGGTGGTATGTGAGTATGCCGATGTATTTCGGATGACTTACCAGGGATGCCGCGGATAGGGACGTTGAGTTTGTGATTGAATTACAACCTGGCACACACCTATATCAAAGAGACCCTATAGGATGCCACCCAACGAATTGGCCGAATTAAAAATTCAACTCCAAGAATTGCTAGATAAAGGTTTCATTCGCCCAAGTGTATCACCGTGGGGATGTCCCGCTATCTTCGTGAAGAAGAAGGACCATTCCTTGAGGTTGTGTATGACTACCGGCCTCTCAATGCGGTAACTATTAAGAACAAGTATCCGTTACCCCGAATTGACATCCTATTTGATCACTAGCTGGCGCCAGAGTGTTCTCTAAGATTGACCTCCGCTCTGGCTATCACCAAATAAAATCAGGCCTTGTGATATTCCAAAGACTGCCTTTTCCACACGTTACGGGCTATATGAGTTTCTGGTTATGTCTTTTGGACTCACCAACGCCCCAGCCTATTTCATGTACCTCATGAACTCGGTCTTCATGTCTGAATTGGACAAGTTTGTGTGGTTTTCATTGACGACATTCTTGTGTACTCCCAAGAATGAGGAAGAGCACGCTGAACACCTTCGCATTGTTCTTCAGCGACTGAGAGACCACCAACTCTACGCCCAAATTCTCCAAGTGTGAATTCTGGTTAGAGAGCGTGAAGTTTTTGGGCCACACGATTTCCAAAGATGGTATATCCGTAGATCCATCCAAAGTGCAAGAGGTGCTAGATTGGCAACCACCTACTTCCGTCCACGAGATTCGGAGTTTTCTGGGATTAGCCGGTTACTACCGTCGCTTTATTCCGGACTTCTCTCGAATTGCGAAGCCTATGACCGAACTTTTGAAGAAGGGAGTTAAATTTGAGTGGGAATGACAAATGTGAGGAAGCTTTCCCACACTTTGCGAAGGACTATTGACTTCAGCCCCAGTTTTGGCTCAGCCCGATTGCACCAAGCCGTTATGATGTTTATTGTGACGCATCAGGGCACCGGTCTTGGCTGTGTTCTCATGCAAGAGAACCGAGTCATTGCTTATGCTTCTCGAGCACTTCGGCCTCATGAGCAAAACTACCCCACGCACGATCTTGAGTTAGCAGCGGTCATTCATGCTCTCAAGATGTGGAGACACTATTTGATGGGTGTTCCCTGCAACATATATACAGACCACAAGAAGCCTTAAATATGTCTTCACTCAGGCCCATCTGAATATGAGACAACGCAGATGGTTGGAGTTAGCTAAGGACTATGACCTCAGTGTGCATTATCACCCCGGGAAGGCTAATGTCGTTGCGGATGCACTCAGCCGGCAAGGCTCGTTGCCCATTGTCTTTCCGTGGAGTCCTACGCTGACACCCTGTGTCACGAAATGGCAAAACTCAACTTAGAGATTGTTCCACACGGGGTACTTCAACCATATTGCAGTGGAACCAACCTTGCACGATCAGATTGTTATGGCCCAATTAAATGATGCGGGGCGTTAAAGTGCTCAAAAGAAAATTGTCTAAAGAGAAAGTGAAAGAGAAGTACAAGTGCTTCCGGTTAGACGGGCAAGGAGTCCTATGGTTTGGACACCGCCTCATGGTGCCCAAAAACATGGAACTCCGGAGGAAGATTATGGATGAGGCACATCTCTCCAAATTTTCTATCCATCCTGGCAGCACCAAAATGTATCAAGATTTGAAACAAAACTTTTGGTGGACTCGAATGAAGCGAGAAATTGCCACATATGTGTCGGAATGTGACACCTGCCAGCGGGTTAAGGCCAGCCACTTAAAGGTAGCAGGCACGTTCAACCTCTACCTATTCCCTCGTGGAAGTGGGAAGATATAAGCATGGACTTTATTGTTGGGACTTCCCAGGACCCCTCAGGGCCATGATTCCATTTGGGTAATTGTGGATCGCCTTACCAAGACCGCGCATTTTGTTCCGATCAATATCACTTATACTGCTAAGAAATACGCGGAGATTTATTTGGAGCGGATCGTTTGTCTACACGGGGTACCCAAGACGATAATTTCGGATCGTGGTGCTCTGTTCGTAGCACGTTTTGGGAGCAATTGCAAAATGTCCCTAGGCACTACACTGATCCGTAGCTCAGGCATATCACCCACAGACCGATGGGGCAGACAGAAAGGGTAAATCAAATACTTGAAGATATGCTTCGAGCCTGTGTTATTCATTATGGGAAGAATTGGGAGAAGTGTTTGTCTCTGGCCGAATTCTCCTATAATAACAGCTACCAATCAAGTTTAAAAATGGCACCTTTCGAAGCCCTATATGGTAGAAGATGTCGGACCCCGTTGTGTTGGTCCCAGGCAGGCGAGAGATACACTTATGGCCCTGACCTTGTGAAAGAAGCCGAAGAAAAGGTTAGGATCATTCGGGGAAAATTTGAAAACCGCCCAGACACGACAAAAGAGCTACTTTGATCAGCGGCGAAAGCCACTTCAGTTTGAAGTTGGTGATCATGTGTATCTAAAAGTCTCCCCGACCAAGGCTGTGCAAAGGTTTGGACTTAGAGGCAAACTTGCACCTCGCTTTATCGGGCCCGTACGCAATCACTCAAACAATGTGGGCCGGTTAGGCTTATCAAGTGAAGCTTCCCAAGAGACTTTCAGCGATACACAATGTGTTTCACGTTTCTCAACTCAAAAGATGTCTTCGTGTTCCGACCGAGGTCGTTGAACAAGAGGAACTCTCGGTTGAACCGGATCTCTCTTATGATGAGTATCCTGTCAAGATCCTCGACGAGAAAGAGCGACAGACACGAAGGAAGGAATTAAAATGTATAAATTCAGTGGAGTCATCATTCTGAAGACGAAGCCACGTGGGAAACCGAGGATTATCTCCGGAAGAATTTCCCCGACATACTTTCATAAGCTGAGGTATTCTTTTCCCTCTTTACCATTAAGCGTAATCGAATCTCGGGGCGAGATCCTTTTAAGGGGGGTAGGCTGTGACATCTCTGATGTCAAATTAACTAAAAAGTGCATTTAAGATTAATGCAACAGAGATTTAAGGTTGGAATTCAAAAATCTCTCGAAATTCACCAAAATTCAAACTTAAACTCCAAAAAACAGGGATTAATTGGCACCAACCGAAAACTCGAGATTTTTGTACTAAACTTGAAAATCTCCCAAAATAAAAGTTGTTTGGCATAAAATTAAACCCTAGTCACTGTTTGGAATTTTTGAAAATTTTGCGGTTTAGACCCTCAAAAACTCAAATTACCGGTTTTGGCACATTTCTGTTTTTGGGCTTTTTGAGCTTGAAAAACTTCGAATTTCAAGTTCATCCCAAAAAGGAAGTTGTGTCCCATCTTTCAATCTACAACTTTTATTTTTGCACTTTTTCAAGTTCAGTTCAAAATTTTGGTGAAAATTTGAATTCAAACCCGGCGCTCCCCGGGCCGTGAACAGTGCCCCTGGCGCGCGCCGCGGCGGCCAGAGCTCGGCCGCCACGCGCCGGCGCGCGGCTCAGGCGGCGCTGACGCGGCCAAGGCGCGGCGGAGCGTGGCGCTCGTCGTCTAGCGCTTGTCCGACCACTGTGGAGCCGTCGAGTCGCCGCCGTCGCCTCCCTCCTCCTCGCGCCGCGGACGCCATCATTGCGGTCGCGCGCGTCGCGGTCGCGCGGCGGCGAGCGCGCTGCGCTGGCGCTCTGCTGGCGCTAGGAGCCGCCCACATCGCGCCAAACCGCTGAGGAAGATCCCCACTTCAACACGCCGCGATCCCCTCGCCTGCAGCGCCCTCCCCACTCGCGCCGAGCTCACTGTGCGGCCATGGCGGGTCGCGTCGAGCATTAACGCGCTCGCGCGCTCCCGAGGCAATGCCGCACTCCCCTCGCGCACTCGAGCACCCCCACTGAGCTCCCCACTCACTCCACTCGCTCGCTCAAGCCTCCAGAGAACCCACTCGCGCACTCCCCCTCCTTCTTCTTCCTCGCGACGCGCAAGCCGAGCTTGACTCGTTCGTGAAATTCGTCGCGCACACGCAGCCATTCCCAAATCCACTCCGCACAGAGCTAGACCAATCCCCTAGCTCCATTTCCCCCAACTTTCCCCAACACATTGCCCACTCCCCGGCTTGAATTTCCGATTTCCCCCAAATCGGGTTTTCCGGCCGTCGAACCACCTCACCGTCGAGACCCTACTCCGAGCCATCCCCGAGCTTCCCCGAGCACGGGCAACAGCTTCCCCAAGCCCTGCTGAAGCTCACGGACCCCTCAGCCCTCCTCGAGCGACTCCGAGCTCGCCGGCGTAGATCCCGCAGAGGCCGCGCCGCCACCTCCTCGTCGCCGGCGTGACTCCGGCAACCCCCGACCTCCCAACCGTGCTCAAACGACTCGTGGTGAGCCAAAGACCATTTCCCCCCACTTCCCCGAGCCCAGTTCGCCGTGGTTTGCCCGGCGCAACTCCGGCGAGGTCCCAGGGACCTTTCTTCATCTTCTTCCTTTGTCCAGGGACCTCTGCGCAAAAACCAGGGGCTTCTTCGCGAAAGTTTGAAAGTTCTAGGGTTCTCGGTGAAAATAGATTCTTACCCTAGATTTGATTTTTCCCGAAACTTGTAAAATCGATTAAAATCGTAGAAAAATCAGAAAAATATGCAAAAATACTCTCTGGAAATCGTTAGAGTCTAAACTACAATCTCTATTAGACATGTGTATGCTTTTGGTGAACTGTTGTTGAATTTAAAAATCAAACTGTGAAAACCTAAAGTTGTGCACCATTTCAAATCCAGAGCTCCGCTGGGGTTGAGCTTTGGATATGTTGTTAGTAGTGGTTTTGGACAGCTTGTGTCCAAAGGAGACTCAAAAATATGATGTGTAGCTCCAGTTATAGATTTAAATGTGTTTTCTGACTTTCTGCAGTAAAGAAATTGTTAAAAATAATTTGTGCAGCGAAAAATCATCATTTTGCTCCTGAGAACTTAAACTTGTTAACACACATGTTAAAAATGAGAAACTTAATTTTTGCTCTGTTTAGAATGGCAAATAATTAAATATGTGTTTTTGGATAGAAAAATAATGAGGACTACCCAAGGGTTATTTTGAGCCACCACTTGGCCAGAGCCCTCCTCATGATATTGCTTAGCCTTGGTAGGAAATCTCCTGAAATAGATGAAATTTCAATTTATTATGCCTTTAATTCACTTCCTGCAGCTAGCTGTTTATAGATTTTTAATAAATTATGTGTAACTCGAAATTAGCTAAATTTTGGAGTGAGCTTAGCTCTTATACTCCAGTAGCTGTCATAAAGTTTATGGCTAAAATTGATGAACAGAAATGAAGAAACAAAAATGGGAAAGAATCTAGGTGGAAATTGAAATGTATAAATGAATAAACCTTTTGAGTAATTAATTGAAATAAAATGGTTAGAATCTGAAATTCAGAAACAGCCACCCTAACTGTGAAGAAATAAATAAAATTCTTTATATAATGTACACAATCACCATCGAATTCAACTAAAACCTTTTTCACACCGACACCTTGCTTTGGGTGGAGAAAATGCAAATATCTAAGTATGTCTAGGTGAATATGGCCTTCAAGGCCCTAGTCTTAGCATCAAAAGGGCAGCCGGCCTTAAATTATGCATATCATGTAGAAGGCGTTCTACCGGACGGCGACTACACCCTCGTCCCCGCAGAAGAGGAGCAAGTCCCGGAGCCCGACGCCGGTGCAGACGTGACCAACACAGGAGCTAACCCCCAGCCCGAGCAGGAAGGCAAGCCCCGGAGCATGACCTAACATTTCTAAATATTGCACTTTGAATTCTTTATGTTCGTGCATTTACGTTTCTAGGAGTTGATTGAATACCATAGCTGCAATAGTTTCCTAGTAACCTATGACTTGCAATACTAGTATGAAAGGATCGATAGAGCATTGCTATAGGTTCGTTACAAGTCGAGTGATTTCCTGTCACTCGCGAGACATAGGAATTGTTTGTCTTTACTTATGTTGAATCATAAGGATTGACGGGCGGGATGATAGATGTAGATCTCCCGTCCGTGTATTGATAATTGTTTAAGGTCGAAATGTGTGGTAGAGTGTGTCAAGTTTTTGAACGTACCACATACATGCCGGTATATGGGAGCCGGTAAGCCCCGGGTACCAGATTGAAGCAGCTAGGGCCGATAGCCATCTCTCCTTGGAAACTTTGTTTTCCCTTGCCGTACACTCGTGGATGTATGCGTGATGCTGTGAGTGAAGCAGTAAACCTTCATCCTAAGGAAGTGGACCCGGTTCCGAATTGTGGATAAATGGGAAAGGTTGGGAAATGCTTGTACCTTTTATCGCAAGCAGAGTATCCGTGTGTGTTGGGTTTCCCCCTGGCCAGGTAGCACAAATTCGGTTCGAACTGTCCGCTTCTCGCGGTTAATGAGACTGCTTGACCGCCTTGCTACATCGAGTAATAAGTGGAATTATGAGATTATGAATTTGTTCTATGAATTAAATTTGTATTGCTCCACCTGTATGCTTAGAAGAGGATGCTAATCTAGAATGGTTAAATTACTAGAATATGAAGCTAAAACTTGAAAGCAAGGGATCTACTTTAGTTGCTTTTTGGCAAACAAAACCCACCAGCCAAAAGCCTTTCATTGTCTAGATGTCGGTGATGTAGTTTTCACCCGACGGGTAAGCCTTGCTGAGTATTAGTATACTCAGCCTTGCTTGTGGCAATATTTTACAGGTTTAATCTTGGATGTGGATGCTAATGACTTGGCCTGCCCAGGTTCCACCTGGCTGGCACATCGAATGGGTCCCGTCCTCTGCCGAGGATCGGGAGGAGTAGCTTCGTGGCAGGCTTCATCACGAAGTTACTGTTCCGTCGTTAGGTTATTACTTCCGCTGCAATGAAACTCTAATTTCAGTTGTTATGAACTTTTATTTTCCGCTGCAAAACTTTATACTCTGATTTTTAAATTTGAACTCGGTTTGTAATAACTACTTTACCTATGTGTTGTAATTTAATTTGTGGAATGTTGTAATCTCTGGAACTCACCTTCGTGTGGGTCTGCCGCTGTTACGATCTAGTTAAGTACGTGGTTTAATCGGGTTTAATCCGACGGCGCTCCAGCTTATTCCGGATTAAGTGCCTGACTACGTGATTAGTGGTCTGAGGTACTTAACTTGGAATAATTTCGGAGTGGTCCCGCCACAGCTTCAACCCATAAATGGATTTCTTAAGCTTGCATATCTTTCCAGCATTGGTCGGATCGACAAAACCTTCGGGCTGTATCATATATAGTCCTCATCCAGGTTTCCATTTAGGAAAGCTGTTTTGACATCCATCTGCCATATCTCATAATCGAAATATGCAGCTATTGCTAGAATGATCCGAATAGATTTAAGCATCACTACTGGTGAGAATGTCTCCTCATAGTCAACTCCTTGAACTTGTCGAAAACCCTTTGCGACAAGTCGGGCTTATAGACATGAACATTTCCATCCATATCTCTCTTCTTCTTATAGATCCATTTGCACTCGATGGGTCTAACACCATCAGGCGGGTCAACCCAAATTCCAAACTTGGTTATCTCCCATGGAATCTATCTCGGATCTCATGGCACTTTGCCATTTATCAGAATCCAAGCCCATCATTGCTTCTGTATAGGTCAAAGGGTCATCGTTGTCTAACACCAATATGTCGCTCTCCCTTGTGACCAGGAGATTCATCCCTGTTAGTTGTGTGGGCATGCCCTTTTCGACCTTCGTGGTTGCGGTGTTGCTTCTGTTGCCATGGTTCATTCAACTTGTTCTGCTACGCTAGCATCACTCGTTAACTCTTGTCCCATTGGCTCATCTCGAACCTCTTCAAGATACACCTTCTGTCTACTTTTCTCATCTTTTAGAAACTCTTTCTCTAAGAAAACACCGTTCCGAGCGACAAACACTTTGCCCTCTGACCGGTTGTAGAAATAATACCCCAAGGTCTCCTTTGGATATCCCATGAAAATACACTTGTCCGATTTGGGTGTTAGCTTGTCTGACTGAAGTCGCTTGACACTAAGCTGACAACCCCAATTTTCAGAAAAGGACAAACTGAGAGTCTTGCCGTCCACATCTCATGTGGTGTCTTTAACTACGGACTTAGATGGTACCCTGTTTAGTATGAAAGTAAACGAAGTTAAAAGTCCATCAGAATGGAGCTTCTTCATGCGCTTTCTCACTTATATGACCCAAACGACAATGCCACAAATAGGTAGGACTCAAATCATTAGGCCGAGGCCTTTTAGCACTTACATTACAGACAGGTAACTCATCAAGATTTAAAATAAACAACCTATTTACAATGGATGCAAAAGCCACAAACATACCATTCTTAGAGATCACACAACCATTGTTTTTACTCGCAAAAGAATAACATCCTCCATCAAACATGAAGGAGATATAATGTTTTGACTCATACTAGGACAAAATAACATTATTCAACTCCATGATAAATCCTGACGGGAGGTGAAGTTGCATCGTCCCGACGGTCAACGCAGCAACTCTGCATTATTGCCCATGCGGAAATCAACTTCTGCTCTTTCAACGCTTCTACTTATCATCATTCCCTGCATCGATTTGCAAATATGAGCAACCGATCGGGGTATCAAATACCCCAAGAATTGATATAAGAATCAGCAAAAAAAATCTCTGTAATATGAACATGAAGTGTACCTGATCCGGAAGTACCCTTACTTCCACCATTCTTCTTCAAAGAAGCCAAGTACAACCTGCAGTTCCTCTTCCAGTGACCGACTTGCTTACAATGAAAAACACTCATTGTCTGCAGCTGGATTAGCCTTAGGCGCTGGGGGGTTTGGATTGGAGATCACATCTTTAGCCTTGCTCTTCTTCCAAGACTTGCCCTTCTTCTTAAAGTTGGGCGTGTTCTGGATTGCCATCACATGGCGACCACCAGCTCCTTTCTTGATGTCAGCCTCCGCTGTCTTAAGCATGCCACACAACTCATTTAGGCCCTTCTCTGCCCCATGCATATGGTAGTTCGAGATGAAGTTACCATAGCTAGATGGAAGCGATGCCAGAATAAAATCAGTGGCCAACTCTTGGCCAAGTGGGAAGCCCAGCTTCTCCAACCTCTGAGTGTAACCAACCATCTGATTACGTGTGGTCCAACTGCTGCACCTTCTGCAAGCTTATTCTCCACAAAGGCCTTAGAGAGATTGAACCTTTCAGTCCTGGCCTGAGTCTGGAACATTTCCTGGAGAGCCACGATCATATCATGGGTAGCATAGTTATCGAACTGCATTTGCAGGTCGGGTTCCATGCAAGCAAGCATAAGGCAGCTCACTTCAAGATCACGATCACATGCTTTCTTGTAAGCTTTCTCTCAGCGAGAGGTGCATTTTCATCAGGCTCATCTGGTAATGGGGTGTCTACAACTTCTTCCTTTTTCTCAGCCCTGAGAACAATTCTCAGGTTGCGGATCCAATCTGCATAGTTAGTTCCATTCAACTTGTCCTTCTCAAGGACCGAACGCAAAGTAAACGGTGTGTTGTTAGGTGCCACTGATCTACAACAAAAATAAAATGCAAAATATTAAGACAACATATCCATGATGGAGTAAATCAAATTAAACTCTTAACTGAATCTACTCCCACTAAAATCAATATCCCTCAATTGATACTTAGTGATTCAGGACCCACAACTAACAAGTCAACTAGTGAGCTTTTGCATCACCGCTAGAAGACATGGTAGATCGGTAAGCAACTCTTTGCTAATCATATCACATATGACTCCTGTTGTTGGGTGACATCTCTATGTCTCGGCGCCCAACCTTCGTGCCCCAAAGTCCTTAACCGTTAAGATGACTTTGTCTAAGGTAACCAAAACCTCATGCGAGTAAGTATCCGATACGAACCCATCTAGTCAAAGGAAAACTAGTGGCACTCTATTTCATAGACCCACCACTAATTGTACAAGACATGACGGTGCAAGATTTGGGAGGGCACACAAGCTTAAACATTGCTGAGGGATCGTTCTACTTATATCATCGCATACATGAACTATAAAAATATCGCATGTAAAAGTAGAACAATAAGAACGACAATCACATAACATTAGTGACACGGTATGGCCCATAACCACATGGTGATCTCCATCGCCATCAGATTGTTTATCATGTTGATCTCCATCACCATGAACCATGTGCGCCATCCATTAGTGATGAATCCTGGTTGGCACGCAGGCCATTACATTAAATTGACAATACATATGGCTCCAGCCGTATTGCTTAATCATGACAAGCAGGACAGATGAATTTGTTTACATACATGCATCACATACACATACGGGCCATACCGATCACATGATTCCTACAAAAACAAGTTAGGCGATCCGACGTCCAAACTTAAATCGCAGAAAACTCCACCTTCCCGGCCGAATTTGGGAAATTAATTTAGCAAAAACTAGCTATACTAGTTATTTCCTTATCTAAAATTTTGTGTAGATGAATTTTTCGTATAAAATAAATGTCTCAATCCGAGTTTGTATGCCAAAAGTTACGCCTGTTTTTACCGAACAACATATTTTCGCAATTTTCTCGGCGCGGTAGTAGATCCAATCTACTATCACCATGCATCACATGCGCCTGAGACTTGATCAAGATTCGATTCGACCATCTTATTGATCTACATCTTCCTTGACTGGGTTTATGTGCATCACTTAACTCCTGGATGACGCCGGGTATCCGACCGGAGGAGTAATTCATTGCTGTACTACCATCACAGCGTAGATCACGAACCGATAAAATCACTCTACAACCACGCATATCTACACATGCACACATCCTCGAAATCGTAAAATCAGGAATTCTAGCTCTTGTATACCCACTTATAGGGATATGGAGCAGACTACACTAGCAAAAAACTTTACCCATAAACACCAGAGGAACTGAGGTTGCAGTTATAGATAACAAAAGATTACCACTAGACG